>CM055120.1:438293888-438313888 GCA_029206835.1 Rana muscosa
CAGATTCGTAGAACGGATACTTTGTTTGTTCTGCCGGAAGGCCCCAGAAAGGGTCAGGCAGCATCAAAAATCTACTTTAGCCAAGTGGATTCGACAGGTCATAATACAAGCCTATGGCTTGAAAAGGAGACCGCCTCCGTTCAAAGTTAGGGCGCACTCCACAAGAGCAGTTGGAACTTCATGGGCAGTGCATCACCAAGCCTCCCTGGCTCAAGTCTGTAAGGCCACAACATGGTCCTTAGTACACACGTTTACTAGATTCTACCAGGTAGACATCAGAAGTCAGGAGGATGTCGCCTTTGGGCGCAGTGTGTTGCAGGCCGCAAAAGAGCCTCATGCCTGATGGCGCCCAGCTTATGTATAGTGTATCCCTCCCCTCATTGGGCATTGCTTTGGGACGTCCCATTAGTAATGACTAAGTCGCTCTGTGTCCCGTGATGTACGAAAAAGAAAAAGGGATTTTTATAACAGCTTACCTGTAAAATCCTTTTCTTGGAGTACATCACGGGACACAGAGCTCCCACCCCTCTTTTGGGACACTTATTGCTTTGCTACAAAACTGAGGTGCTCCCGGATGGGAGGGGCTTATATAGGGGAGGGTACTTCCGGTTTGGAAGTTGCCAGTGCCAGCACCTGAAGGTAAACTATATAACCCATTAGTAATGACTAAGTCGCTCTGTGTCCCGTGATGTACTCCAAGAAAAGGATTTTACAGGTAAGCTGTTATAAAAATCCCTTTATTTATGTAACACAAATTAAAATAAACAAGTGTGGGTGTGTGTATATGTATGTATGAATGTATGTATGTATGTATATATATATATATATATATATATATATATATATAATTAATTACACAACCCCCCTCCATTATTATAGTGTGTGTCTCTCTCTCTTTCCACCTCTTTCTCTCTCTTTCCACCTCTCTCTCTCTTTCCACCCCTCTCGCTCTCTCTCTTTCCTCCTCTCTCTCTTTCCTCCTCTCTCTCTCTTTCCTCCTCTCTCTCTCTTTCTCTTTCCTCCTCTCTCTCTCTTCTCTTTCCTCCTCTCTCTCTTTCCTCCTCTCTCTCTTTCCTCCTCTCTCACTTTCCTCCCCCCTCTCTCTCTTTCTCTTCCCCCTCTCTCTCTCTTTCCACCCCTCTCACTCTCTCTCTTTCCTCCTCTCTCTCTCTTTCCTCCTCTCTCTCTCTTTCCTCCTCTCTCTCTCTTTCCTCCTCTCTCTCTCTTTCTCTTTCCTCCTCTCTCTCTCTTTCTCTTTCCTCCTCTCTCTCTTTCCACCTCTCTCTCTCTTTCTCTCTCTCTTTCCATCTCTCTCTTTCCTCCTCTCTCTCTTTCCTCCTCTCTCTCTCTTTCTCTCTCTCTCTCTCTTTCCTCCCCCTCTCTCTCTTTCTCTTTCCTCCTCTCTCTTTCCACCTCTCTCTTTTCACCTCCCTCTCTCTCTCTTTCCACCTCCCTCTCTCTCTCTTCCCACCTCCCCTCTCTCTCTCTCTTTCCACCTCCCCCCTCTCTCCTCTTTCCATCTCTCTCTTTCCATCTCTCTCTTTCTCTCTCTCTCTCTTCCACCCCTCTCTCTCTCTCTACCTCTCTCTCTCCACCCTCTCTCTCTCTCTCCACCCCTCTCTCCACCCCTCTCTCTCCACCTCTCTCTCCACCTCTCTCTCTTTCCACCTCTCTCGCTCTCTTTCTCTCTCTCTTTCCATCTCTCTCTTCCCTCCTCTCTCTCTCTTCCCCCCTCTCTCTCTTTCTCTCTCTCTCTCTTTCCTCCTCTCTCTCTTTCTCTTTCCTCCTCTCTGTCTCTTTCCACCCCCTCTCTTTTCCACCTCCCCCTCTCTCTCTCTCTTTCCACCTCCCCCTCTCTCTTTTTCCATCTCTCTCTTTCCATCTCTCTCTTTCTCTCTCTTTCCATCTCTCTCTTTCTCTCTCTTTCCATCTCTCTCTTTCTCTCTCTTTCTTTCTCTCTCTCTTTCCACCTCTCTCTCCCTCACTCTCTTTCCACCTCTCTCTCTCTTTCCACCTCTCTCTCCCTCACTCTCTTTCCACCTCTCTCTTTCTCTTTCCTCCTCTCTCTCTTTCCTCCTCTCTCTCTTTCCACCTCTCTCTCTCTTTCCACCTCTCTCTCTCTCTCTTTCCACCTCTCTCTCTTTCTCTTTCCACCCCCTCTCTCTCTCTCTTTCCATCTCTCCCTCTCTCTCTCTCTTCCATATCTCTGTCTCTCTTTCCACCTCTCTCTCTCTCTTTCCACCTCTCTCTCTTTCCATCTCTCTCTCTCTCTCTCTTTCCATCTCTCTCTCTCTTTCCATCTCTCTCTCTCTTTCCATCTCTCTCTCCACCTCTCTCTCTCTTTCCATCTCTCTCTCTTTCCATCTCTCTCTCTTTCCATCCCTCTCTCTCTCTCTTTCCATCTCTCTCTCTCTTTCCACCTCTCTCTCTCGTTCCATCTCTCTCTCTCTTTCCACCCCTCTCTCTCTTTCTCTTTCCTCCTCTCTCTCTCTCCACCTCTCTCTCTCTTCTCTTTCCTCCTCTCTCTCTCTCTCTTTCCACCTCTCTCTCTCTCTTTCTCTTTCCACCTCTCTCCCTCTCTCTTTCCATATATCTCTTTCCATATCTCTCTCTCTCTTTCCACCTCTCTCACTCTCTCTTTCCACCTTCCCCCTCTCTCTACCTCTCTCTCTACCTCTCTTTCCACCTCTCTCTACCTCTCTCTCTCCACCCTCTCTCTCTCTCTCCACCACCTCTCTCTCTTTCCACCTCTCTCTTTCCATCTCTCTTTCCTCCTCTCTCTCTTTCTCTCTCTCTCTCTTTCCTCCTCTCTCTCTACCCTCTTTCCACATCTCTCACACTCTCTTCCTCTGCCATCCCTCTCTCTATCCATCTCTCTCTCTCTCTCTTCCACCTCTCTCTCTCTTTCCTCCTCTCTCTCTTCCACCTCCTCTCTCTCTCTCTCTCCTCCACCTCTCTCTCTTTCCACCTCCCCTCTCTCTTTCCACCTCCCCTCCTCTCTCTCTCTCTCATCTCTCTCTTTCCATCTCTCTCTTCTCTCTCTTTCCATCTCTCTCTCTCTCTCCTTCTCTCTCCTCCTCTCTCTCTTCCACCCTCTCTCTTCCTCTCTCTCTCTTTTCCACCTCTCTCTCTCTTCTCCACCTCTCTCTCTCTCTTCCTCCTCTCTCTCTTTCCACCTCTCTCTACCTCTCTCTCTTTCCACCTCTCTCTCTCTTCTCCTCTCTTCTCTTCCTCCTCTCTCTTTCCACCTCTCTTCTCTTTCCTCTCTCTCTCTCTCTTCCCACCTCTCTCTCTCTCTTTCTCTTTCCACCTCTCTCCCTCTCTCTTTCCATATCTCTCTCTCTCTCTTTCCACCTCTCTCACTCTCTCTTTCCACCTTCCCCCTCTCTCTCTACCTCTCTCTCTACCTCTCTCTTCCACCTCTCTCTACCTCTCTCTCTCTCCACCCTCTCTCTCCCACCACCTCTCTCTCTTTCCACCTCTCTCTCTCTCTTTCCATCTCTCTCTTTCCTCCTCTCTCTCTTTCTCTCTCTCTTTCCTCCCCTCTCTCTCTTTCTCTTTCCTCCTCTCTCTCTCCCACCTCTCTCTTTCTCTTTCCTCCCCTCTCTCTTTCCACCTCCCTCTCTCTCTCTCTTTCCACCTCCCCCTCTCTTTCTCTTTCCACCTCCCCCTCCCTCTCTCTCTCTTTCCATCTCTCTCTTTCCATCTCTCTCTTTCTCTCTCTCTTTCCATCTCTCTCTTTCTCTCTCTTTCTTTCTCTCTCTCTCCCTCTCTCTTTCCACCCCTCTCTCTTTCCACCTCTCTCTCTTCCACCTCTCTCTCCCTCACTCTCCACCTCTCTCTCTTTCTCTTTCCTCCTCTCTCTCTTTCCACCTCTCTCTACCTCTCTCTCTCTTTCCACCTCTCTCTTTCCACCTCTCTCTCTCTTTCTCTCTCTTTCCATCTCTCTTTCCTCCTCTCTTTCTCGTTCCTCCCCTCTCTTTCCTCCTCTCTCTCTTTCCTCCTCTCTCTCTTTCCTCCTCTCTCTTTCTCTTTCCTCCTCTCTCTCTTTCCACCTCTCTCTTTCTCTTTCCTCCTCTCTCTCTCTTTCCACCTCCCCCCCCTCTCTCTCTTTCCACCTCCCCTCTCTCTCTTTCCACCTCCCCTCTCTCTCTTTCCACCTCCCCTCTCTCTCTTTCCATCTCTCTCTTTCTATCTCTCTCTTTCTCTCTTTCTTTCTCTCTCTCTCCCTCTCTCTTTCCACCCCTCTCTCTCTTTCCACCTCTCTCTCTTTCCACCTCTCTCTCCCTCACTCTCTTTCCACCTCTCTCTCTCTCTCTTTCCACCTCTCTCTCTTTCTCTTTCCTCCTCCCTCTCTTTCCTCCTCCCTCTCTTTCCACCTCTCTCTCTCTTTCCACCTCTCTCTCTCTCTTTCCACCTCTCTCTCTTTCCATCTCTCTCTCTCTCTCTCTTTCCATCTCTCTCTCTCTCTTTCCAGATCTCTCTCTCTCTTTCCAGATCTCTCTCTCTCTTTCCAGATCTCTCTCTCTCTCTCTCTTTCCACCTCTCTCTCTCTCTTTCCACCTCTCTCTCTCTCTTTCCATCTCTCTCTCTCTCTCTCCATCTCTCTCTCTATTTCCACCTCTCTCTCTCTCTTTCCATCTCTCTCTCTTTCCATCTCTCTCTCTCTTTCCACCTCTCTCTCTCTTTCCATCTCTCTCTCTCTTTCCATCTCTCTCTCTCTTCTTCACCCTCTCTCTCTTCTTCACCCTGTCTCTCACCCCCCCTCTCTGTCGCTCTATATTTTAATGTAATTATAATTTTTTTATTTAGATATTGTAAAATGTAATAAATATAAATTATATATATTCTTAATTATTGGTTGTGTGTGGTTTTATTTAATTTTATTATAAAAGGTATTAGATCATATTAAATTTAACGTTTGTATCCATCTCTCTCACTAAAAATTTAGACTAATAAAATAAACAAAATATTATTTCTGTAGCACTTTATTTTTATTTTTTTAGGTGTAAATACCTTTTTTTTTGTTCATCTGGACACATTTTTTCTCACAGATTTGTGGCAACAACTAGTTAACTTTTTAAATATATAAAAATATAAAGTGTGTGTGTGTGTGCACATGTATATATACACACACACACACACCCTATTTATCGGCTTCTAACACGCACTCTAATGCCGCGTACACACGATAATTTTTCCCGTCGAGAAAAATTAAATGTTTTCCTTTGGACGATAAAAACGATCGTCTGTGGGCCTTTTGTCATTTTTCACGACAGGAAAAACGGCATTAATCACGACGAGAAAAATTAGAACATGCTCTAATAGGGAAACACTGCCGCGGAGCCCACACACGGTCGTTTTTCTCGACAAAGAGAAAAATGTCGGGAAAAACGGACGTGTGTAGGGAACCAAGCCGTTCCCTCATTTTTCCCGTTGATTTTCTCGACAGTGTTTTCACCGTCGAGAAAATCGATCGTGTGTACGCGGCATTACTTTGAGAAGGGAATATTTTTCCAAAAAAAAGTCACCACAGCCCCCTGCGTATAACACGTAGGCACAGTTTACCCTCTATTTTCTGGGTAAGAAAGTGAACGTTATACGCCTGTAAATACAGTGTGTGTTTCTTTTTAAAAATAAAACACACATTGGATATATATTTATGTGCACACATTATAATAAACGAGAGTGTGTGTGTATTTTATATATATATATATATATATATATATATATATATATACACATACACACACCCATATATATATATTTATATATACACACACATAAACACACACACATATATTTATGTACACAAATTAAAATAAACAAGTGTGGGTGTGTGTATATGTATGTATGTATATATATATATATATATATATAATTACACAACCCCCCTCCATTATTATAGTGTGTGTCTCTCTCTCTCTTTCCACCTCTCTCTCTCTCTTTCCACCTCTCGCTCTCTCTCTCTCTCTTTCCATCTCTCTCTCTCTCCTCCTCTCTCTCTTTACACCTTCTCCACCTCTCTCTCTTTCCACCTCTCTCTCTTTCCACTTTTCTCTCTCTTTCTCTCTCTTTCTCTCTTTCCTCTCTCTCTCTCTCTTTCCTCCTCTCTCTCTTTCCTCCCCTCTCTCTCTTTCTCTCTCTCTCTTTCCTCCCCTCTCTCTCTTTCTCTTTCCTCCTCTCTCTCTTTCCACCTCTCTCTCTCTTTCCACCTCCCCCCTCTCTCTCTTTCCACCCCCCCTCTCTCTCTCTTTCCACCTCCCCTCTCTCTCTCTTTCCATCCCCCTCTCTCTCTCTTTCCATCTCTCTCTTTGCATCTCTCTCTTTCTCTCTCTCTTTCCATCTCTCTCTTTCTCTCTTTCCACCCTCTCTCTCTTTCCACCCCTCTCTCTATCCACCTATCTCTCTCTCTTTCTCTCTCTTTCCATCTCTCTCTCTTTCCTCCTCCTCTCTCTCTTTCCTCCTCTCTCTCTCTCTCTCTTTCCTCCTCCTCTCTCTCTTTCTCTCTCTCTTTCCTCCTCTCTCTCTTTCTCTTCTCTCTCTTTCCACCCCTCTCTCTTTCTCTTTCCTCCTCCTCTCTCTCTCTTTCCACCTCCCCCTCTCTCTTTCCACCTCCCCCTCTCTCTCTTTCCACCTCTCTCTCTTTCCACCTCTCTTTCCCCCTCTCTCTCTTTCCACCTCTCTCTCTCTCTTTCCTCCTCTCTCTCTCTTTCCGCCTCTCTCTCTCTTTCTCTTTCCGCCTCTCTCTTTCTCTTTCCGCCTCTCTCTCTTTCCGCCTCTCTCTCTTTCCGCCTCTCTCTCTTTCTCTTTCCGCCTCTCTCTTTCTCTTTCCATCTCTCTCTCTTTTTCCATCTCTCTCTCTCTTTCCATCTCTCTCTCTCTCTTTCCACATCTCTCTCTCTCTCTTTCCATCTCTCTCTCTTTCCATCTCTCTCTCTTTCCATCTCTCTCTCTTTCCATCTCTCTCTCTCCATCTCTCTCTCTCTCCATCTCTATCTCTCTCTCTCCATCTCTATCTCTCTCTTTCCATCTCTCTCTCTCTTTCCATCTCTCTCTCTCTCTTTCCATCTCTCTCTCTCTTTCCATCTCTCTTTCGACCTCTCTCTCTCTTTCTCTTTCCTTCTCTCTCTCCACCTCTCTCTCCACCTCTCTCTCTCTCTCTTTCCATCTCTCTCTCTCTTTCCATCTCTCTCTCTTTCCATCTCTCTCCCTCTCTCTCTCCCTCTCTCTCTTTCCATCTCTCTCTTTCCATCTCTCTCTCTTTCCATCTCTCTCTCTTTCCATCTCTCTCTCTTTCCATCTCTCTCTCTCTCTTTCCATCTCTCTCTCTCTTTCCATCTCTCTCTCTCTCCATCTCTCTCTCTCTTCTTCACCCTCTCTCTCTCCTCCCCCTCTCTCTTTCCTCCTCTCTCTTTCCATCTCTCTCTCTCTCTCCACCTCTCTCTCTCTTTCCATATCTCTCTCTCTCGCTTTCCATCTCTCTCTCTCCCTCTCTCTCTTTCCATCTCTCTCTCTTTCCATCTCTCTCTCTCTCTTTCCATCACTTTCTTTCCATCTCTCTTTCCATCTCTCTCTCTTTCCATCTCTCTCTCTCTTTCCATCTCTCTCTCTTTCCATCTCCCTCTCTTTCTCCCTCACCCTCTCTCTCCTCCCCCTCTCTCTCCTCCCCTCTCTCTCTCTTTCCATCTCTCTCTCTCTCTTTCCATCTCTCTCTCTCTTTCCACCTCTCTCTCTCTTTCTCTCCACCCTCTCTACCTCTCTTTCCACCTCTCTCTCCACCTCTCTCTCTTTCCACCCTCTCTCTCTCCACCTCTCTCTCTTTCCACCCTCTCTCTCTCTCTCCACCTCTCTCTCTTTCCACCCTCTCTCTCTCTCTCTCCACCTCTCTCTCTCTCTCTCTTTCCATCTCTTTGTTTCCTCCTCTCTCTCTCTTTCCTCCTCTCTCTTTCTCTTTCCTCCTCTCTCTTTCCACCTCTCTCTCTCTCTTTCCACCTCCCCCTCTCTCTCTCTTTCCATCTCTCTTTTTCCATCTCTCTCTTTCCATCTCTCTCTTTCCATCTCCCTCTTTCTCTCTCTCTCCCTCTCTCTTTCCACATCTCTCTCTTTCCACCTCTCTCTCTTTCCACCTCTCTCTCCACCTCTCTCTCCCCCTCTCTCTCCCCCTCTCTCTCTTTCCACCTCTCTCTCTTTCTCTTTCCACCTCTCTCTCTTTCCACCTCTCTCTCTCTTTCCACCTCTCTCTCTCTTTCCACCTCTCTCTCTCTTTCCTCTTCTCTCTCTCTCTCTCTTTCCTCTTCTCTCTCTCTCTCTTCCCACCTCTCTCTCTCTCTTTCCACCCCTCTCTCTCTCTCTCTCTCAATTCAATTCAATTGAATTCAAATAAGCTTTATTGGCAGGACCAAATACATGTTAGCATTGCCAAAGCAGTTGAGTTTGTATAAGGGAAGGGGGTGGGGGGTAGTATAAAGGGGAATGGACATAAGTCTGTGAAAGGATTTTTAAGTCTTCAGTTTCTCATGTCCCTCTCAGTCTGTGACACGCAGTCACATATTGGGCAGCTATCTTCACCATTGGCTCCTCTTCTCCCAGTATGAATTGGAGTTTCCTCTTCTCTTCTATAGAATTGAAGTCAGGGATGAGAGTGGAGAGTCTCTGGAAGTGAGTGTCCCTCACTGATGAGTACTTGGGGCAATGTAGCAGGAAGTGTTCCTCATCCTCCGGGACCCCCTGGTCACATTGCTGGCACAGTCTACTCTCCCTGGGCTTGTAGGTCTGTCTGTGCCGTCCTAATTCCATTTCCAGGCTGTGGGCACTCAGTCTGTACAGGCTCATTGTCTGTCTGTCTTTGGGGTCTTGTAGCACTTCTAGGTACGGGGCCAGTTTGTAGTCTCTCTGCAGTGATTGGTAAACAGTTAGTTTTTTGGAGTTTGTTATTTCGTATCTCCATTCTCCAACATATTTTTCTTTGGAGTCATTCATTATGTTTTTTATGTGAAATTTTGTCAGGCCGCATTGTTGGGAGTTGGGGATAGACGAGGTGTTGATGAGTTGTTGCAGACCACATGGCTTGGACTGGTCCTTACTGTCCAGTAAGGCTTTATGTTGGAATTAGTTGGGACTGCTGTTTTGTAGGTGGTCCCAGTATGATAGCGCCCTCTTCTGTACTGTGAGAAGTAAGGGAAATCTGTCCAACTCGGACCGACAGGCACTGTTGGAGGTGCTCCGATGGACTTGGAGGAGGTGCTTGTAGAATTCCAGATGGAATATTTCTGTTGGGCTGGGGCCCCATTTGGATTGGTCTGGGTAGGTGACAGGACCCCAAACTTCACTGCCATAAAGAAGAATTGGGGTGATGACGCTATCAAATATTCTGAGCCAGACTCTCACTGGTGGTTTTAGGTGGTAGAGCCGTCTTCTGATGGCATAGTAGGCTCGGCATGCCTTGTCTTTAGTGCCTCTATGGCTGGCTTGAAACTTCCTGATTGGGTAATTTCTAGGCCGAGGTATGTGTAGCTGTTAGTTTCATCAACAGTGCAGTTGTTTATTGTAAAGGGAGGGCTATTTGTTTGTTTTGTATTTTTCTTTTGGAACACCATGGTTTTTGTTTTGCTTGAGTTGATTGGTAGTGCCCATGTGGCACTGTATTTCTCCAGCACTTCCATGCTGTCTTATAGGCCTTTCTCTGTTGGTGACAGAAGTAGGAGGTCATCCGCATACAGCAGGAACTTCACCTCCGTGTCATCTAGAGTCATTCCCGGTGCTGCAGAGGATTCTAGAGCTGTAGCCAGTTCATTGATGTAGATGTTGGAGAGGGTGGGACTGCCGGAAGTGTTCGGTTCTTTTCCCATTCACCTTTACGCTACAGCTGTTCTCAGTGTATGAGCTATTGATGACAGCATATGTTTTCCCTCCTATTCCACTCTCCAATAGCTTGAGGAACAGGCCTGGGTACCACACTGAGTCAAATGCCTTCTTAAAGTCCACAAAGCAGGCGAATATCTTCCCGTGTTTTGTATGGTGGACATGGTTCTTGATGAGGCTGTGCAGGGTGTAGATGTGGTCTGCAGTGCGATGGTTTGGCATGAACCCTGCCTGACTTCTGCTGAGGACATTGTGTTGTGTCAGGAAGTTGAGGATCCGTTTGTTGAGGATACTGTTGAATAGTTTCCCTAGTGTGCTGCTGACACATATCCCCCTGTAGTTGGCTGGATCATACTGGTCTCCACTTTTATGGATGGGTGTTATGAGGCCTTGGTTCCATACTGTAGGGTAGTAACCAGCACTCAGGGCCAGATTGAACAGTTTACACATTGCAGCGTGTACATCTGGGGAGCCGTGTTTAATCATCTCTGGCAGGATTCCATCCATCCCACTGGATTTTTTGGTTCGCAGGTTTTGGATTTTCTCCCCAATTTCTTGTGGTGTAATCGGTACATCTAGGGGGTTCTGGAAGTCCTTAATTTTTTTCTCCATATCATTCAGCCTTTTGATGATGTCTTTTTGTTCTAAAGTTAGAGCCTCCTCTGGAATATTTTTGTAGAGGTCCGTAAAGTAGTTGAGCCAGATGTCGCCATTTTGGATGCGGAGGTTGTTTTTCCTGGGTGCTGAGCCAATATTCTTCCATATTTCCCAGAAAGAATTTTCCTGAAGTGCCTCTTCCAGCTGTTGTAGGTTTTTGGAGATGAAGTTTTGCTTTTTCTTTTTAAGGGTTTGTTTGTATTTTTTCTGTAGGGTGCCATGGGCTATCCTTAGGTCAGTGTTGTCAGGGTCTCTGTGTTTGTTATTGGAGACGGTCCTTAAAGTGTTCCTTAATGCTTTGCATTCTTTGTCGAACCATTTATTGGATTGTTTGTTGGATGGATTCTTGTAGTTGGTTTTTCTCAGCTGGGCTGTTTCTGCAATGGTGTGTAGTATTTTATGGAAGTCCTTTGCTGCCTGGTTCACACCTGGTGGGCTTATCTCATAGGTGTTGTTTTGGAAGTTTTCTAGCTGTTTTTTAATGTCGGGTCTGTCAGTTACCTCTCTGTATTTTGTGGTAGACTGTTTGGACCATTTAAATGATGGTGGCAGGTTACGGAGGGAGGCCAGGTGGAGTTTTGGTGATGGTTTGCTAGAAGATTTGATGTATAGCAGTAGTTGGTTGTGGTCTGACAGGTGTGTTTGTGGGGTGACTGTAAAACCATTGATGAGTGTGGTGTTCATATCTGTGATGGCGTAGTCTACCACACTGCTGCCTACATGGGAGCTAAATGTGTACCTTCCTAGAGAGTCTCCCTTGGTACGGCCGTTGAGGATGTAGAGGCCCAGACTGCGACACACATTCAGCAATTTTCTTCCATTTTTGTTGGTTGTACTGTCATAGCTGTTTCTTTGTGTCTGTATCGACTCGTGACCGTAATTTGCATGGCCCAGTATGTACGTGTTGCCATCAGAACTTGTATAGTCCTTTTCCCTTCCTGTCCTGGCATTGAGGTCTCCACAGATGAGCACTTGTCCCAGGGATTGGAAGTGGATGATCTCATTTTGTAGGATTTCATAGGTGTCTGGTCTGAAATATGGAAACTCTGCTGGGGCAATGTATGCTGCACACAGGTAGATGTCAGACTGAGAGGTGAGGATGGAGCTGCTTATTCTGAGCCAGATGTGGCTCTCTCCTTTTTTGATTGCCTTGATGTTCTCATGTAGCTCCTCCTTGTACCAGACTAGTATTCCTCCTGAACATCGACCCTGTTTGATGCTTTTATCTTTCTGTGCGGGGACAGAGAATTCCCTATAGCCAGTAGGTACTGATAGTTCATCCTGTGCCCGGGTCCATGTTTCCAGGAGGATTTGTATGTCCATCTCATATAGTCTTTGCTTAAAATCCGGATCATTTACTTTGGATCCGAAAGCTGAAGTGTTCAGACCCTGAATGTTCCAGCTACTGATTACTAATGATGTCATTTTTTGTTTATATATTTATTTATTTGTATATTTATATACCTTGTATTTTTCTATACCTTGTAATGGGTGAATTTCCTTGGACAAACCGTGTTATGGGTGGTTGTCAATGTCTTTTTTGCTTTTTTAGTTCAGTCACATCATTGCATAATGTGTTGAGGAGGGTTCTCATCTCCTCATTTTCTCTGCTCTGTTGTGATCTTAATATCCATCTTGAGGTGGGTGGTTTCCTCCATTCTGGCCATCTTCGTGGCCCAGTTCTTTGGCTGGGTGTATTGTTGTATTGTATTAGTGGTGGGGTTTGGGGTCTTGCAGTTGTAATTGTGTCTGTCTGAGAATGGTTTGTGCCATGTTCAGGGTTGTGAGTTCTCTCAAGAACAATGTCTTTGAATTCTCTTTGTTGTCATAGAGGTGTTGGGGCAACATTATAGAAAGGTGTTCTGCCAGGTTAATGGAAGGCTTTGACCCGGTTTTGTCTGCCAGCTCTGCGTTGATTTGTTCGATTATGTCATTTGGCATGTCCCTCCTTGGAAGAAGGGAGGACAGAATTACTTTGGACTGTGGAAATTTTTGTTGGGCAGTCTCTGTTAGTTGCAATAATTTGTCTACAATAACTTTCGGTTGTTCCTGGATGTTGTTTGTGCCTGTGTGTATGATGATATGTTTGGGGTTAGTGAAATATGGATCGTTGATGACTCCTGTTACCTGTTCTATTGTGGAACAGTGAATTTTGGAGACTCTTGTTCCTGGGAAGAGCCGTTTAGTGTTAAGGTATTTCCCGTTTGAGTCTATTATTAAAACAATTTCAGGAGTTTGTTGCCTGTTCTTGTGGTTTGGTGATGGTTTGTTTGGGGTTTCTGGATTTTTGCAGCTGTCTTGGCTGTTGCTGAGCTTTGTAATGTTAATTTTAGGAGGTTGATGGGTCTCACCAGTCTGTTTGTTGATGGGCACTTTGTCTGTACAGGCCGTCTCTTTTAGTTCTGTTTCCTGATTGTGGAGTATCATCTGTGATTTTAGTGTATTTATCTCGTCTCTCAAGTGAGTGTTTTCTTGTTGGAGCTGTTGCATTGTAGATCGTATTTCTAGTAGGACAGAATTGTGTTCAGACTTTAGTGTGTTCAACTCTTCCCTCAGCTGGTCATTTGTGTTTTTGTCACCTAGCTGTCTTTGAAGTTTTTCTTTGAATTGTACAAAATCTCTCTCTAGATGAGATAAGCAATCTCTGAGGATGTTGGGTGAGGGGACATCAGGCATGTCTACGGACAATGTCTTTGCTGGTATCTGTTTCTCATAATTTTTCTCTGTAGTTTTTAAATCCTCATAAACCTTGGTCTGGTCTTTCATTTGGGGGAAGGCATGCTCAAACTCCTCTAATTGTTCGTCCATGCCTTGTGCCATGATGGTACCATTGTGGTATATGTTCAGGGTGAGTACCACACAGTTTTCTTCCTTGTCCCTGACCTTGATCTGTCTGCCCTTGCAGATATCTCCCTTTGTAGTATTCTTGTAATATTTACAGAAAGCTGTATGCCAGGCATCAGGATTCTCAGTATAGAATAACAAATCGGTTTTCTTTCTGTCATTTTCAGTACTGGTGAAGTCAGCAAACAGAGTCTCTGGATTTTGCTTAAGTTGTTCTTTTTTCATGGCTTTCTTTGTTTGTTTGTTCTTTTCTCCCTCTGAGTAAACAATCTCTAAGACATCAGACCCCCTGCTGGCTTTAGCTTGTGTAATGGGGTCTGTGTTTGGGATATTTGCTTTCTGCTGTTCCATTTTTTAAGAGTAGAAGTTTGTGTAAAAGATAATTTCTATGTATTTTCTGTATGTTTCTGTGTTTTGCAGTTATAGCAGGATGGTCCTACCTTGTGTCGTTTGCTTGAGTCCTTAAGCCCTGGATGCTCTCTCGTGCTGGATAGTTGTCCGCTAGATAGTCTTGCTGTTTTGCATTTTTTGTCTTTTATTCTCCTCTTTTCGTTGAGTTATTTCTTCTTGTTCATCTTTGTCTTGTGTGTATTCTCAATTTTCCTGGTTTTGTCTTTCAATTTTGCCCATTACAAGGTATAAAGTGATGAAGTTTCAGGAGCTCATTCTTGGTGCTGCTGCTGCTGCTGCTCTCTCTCTATCTTCTCTCTCTCTCTCTTTCCATCTCTCTCTCTCTTTCCATCTCTCTCTCTTTCCATCTCTCTCTCTTTCCATCTCTCTCTCTTTCCATCTCTCTCTCTTTCCACCTCTCTCTCTCGTTCCACCTCTCTCTCTTTCCATCTCTCTCTCTCTCTCTCTTTTTCCATCTCTCTCTCTTTCCACCTCTCTCTTTCTCTTTCCTCATCTCTCTCTCCACCTCTCTCTCTTTCTCTTTCCTCCTCTCTCTCTCTTTCCTCCTCTCTCTCCACCTCTCTCTCTCTCTTTCCTCCTCTCTCTCTCTTTCCTCCTCTCTCTCTTTCCTCCTCTCTCTCTTTCCATCTCTCTCTCTCTCTTTCCATCTCTCTCTCTCTCCATCTCTCTCTCTCTCTCTTTCCATATCTCTATATCTCTTTCCATATCTCTCTCTCCCTTTCCATCCCTCTCTCTCTCTTTCCATCTCTCTCTCTCTTTCCACCTCTCTCTCTCTTTCCACCCCATCTCTCTCTCTTTCCACCCCATCTCTCTCTCTTTCCACCTCTCTCTCTTTCTCTCTCTTTCTCTCTCCACCCCTCTCTCTCTCTTTCTCTTTCCTCCCCTCTCTCTCTCTCTCTTTCCACCCCTCTCTCTCTTTCCACCCCTCTCTCTCTCTTTCCACCTCTCTCTCTTTCCATCTCTCTCTCTCTTTCCATCTCTCTCTCTCTCTTTCCATCTCTCTCTCTCTCTCTCTTTCCATCTCTCTCTCTCTCTTTCCATCTCTCTCTCTCTCTTTCCATATCTCTCTCTCTCTTTCCATCTCTCTCTCTCTCTCTCTTTCCATCTCTCTCTCTCTCTCTTTCCATCTCTCTCTCTCTTTCCATCTCTCTCTCTCTCTTTCCATCTCTCTCTCTCTCTCTCTCTCTTTCCACCTCTCTCTCTCTTTCCATCTCTCTCTCTCTTTTTCCATCTCTCTCTCTCTCTCTTTCCATCTCTCTTTTTCTTTCCATCTCTCTCTCTCTTTCCATCTCTCTCTCTTTCCATCTCTCTCGCTCTCTCTTTCCATCTCTCTCTTTCCATCTCTCTCTCTCTCTCTTTCCATCTCTCTCTCTCTTTCTCTCTCTTTCCATCTCCCCCTCTCTCTCTCTTCTTCACCCTCTCTCTCTCTCTTCTTCACCCTCTCTCTCTACCCCCCCACTCTGTCGCTCTATATTTTAATGTAATTATAATTTTTTTATTTAGAAATTTTCAAATGTAATAAATATAAATTATATATATTCTTAATTATTGGTTGTGTGTGGTTTTATTTAATTTTATTATATAAAAGGTATTAGATCATATTAAATTTAACGTTTGTATCCATCTCTCTCACTAAAAATTTAGAATAAAATAAACAAAATATTATTTCTGTAGCACATTATTTTTATTTTTTTTAGGTGTAAATACCTTTTTTTTTTTTGTTCACATGGACACATTTTTTCTCACAGATTTGTGGCAACAACTAGTTAACTTTTTAAATATATAAAAATATAAAGTGTGTGTGTGTGTGCACATGTATATATACACACACACACACACACCCTATTTATCGGCTTCTAACATGCACTCTAACTTTGAGAAGGGAATATTTTTCAAAAAAAAAGTGACCACAGCCCCCTGCGTATAACACGTAGGCACAGTTTACCCTCTATTTTCTGGGTAAGAAAGTGAGCGTTATACGCCTGTAAATACAGTGTGTGTTTCTTTTTAAAAATAAAACACACATTGGATATATATTTATGTGCACACATTATAATAAACGAGAGTGTGTGTGTGTGTGTGTGTGTGTGTGTATTTTATATATATATATATATATATATATATATATATATATATATTGTGACAGCAGGAAGGTAAAGTCACCTGGTTGCATCCAGGGGGGTAGATATATTTCGCCCAGATTCAGGCTTTACGCCGACTTATACAACTAGGTGGAGAGTTGTATAAGCCCAGCTAAGGCTAGTGGGCTCATGGATGACTCATATGTCTAGGGAGAGTGTGGGGCGTCGTGCAGACAGGGAGTTGATGAGACCAGCTGAAGCTTGTCAGCTCATTTAGGCCTCTATAAGAACTCCCAGCTTCATTAGATGTTAGCTCATGCCTGGAACCAGACCTGTGTGGACTGTCTAGGGAGAGTGAACCCCTGTGCGGTGAGACAAAGCCTGTGTGGCTATTTGCTTGGACATTTAAAACCAGGGACTTAGGGACTAGGACAGCACTAGGCTGATCCCAGTTGTTAGTTAGGAAACCTGTATGTTTAGTCAGAGGTCAACTTGACCAGGATTTATTTTGGTCATGTTTCTTTTGCTTTGCTGTGTTTTGTCACTGTAAATAGAAAATAAACCGCACCTTTTTGATTTTGAAAACCACAACCTCCGTTTGCTGGGCCTGTTTTGTGTGGGGAGCCCATCCCGGGGGTCACACACACCCGCTGCCGAGCTAACCCCCTCACAGTTGGTGGAGAATGCGGGCAGTTTTTTTTTAAGCCAGCATGGAGGAGATACTGAAGCAGCTGGCTCTAGCAAATGCCAATCAACAGCAGACAAATGCAGGTTTGCAAAGGAGCCTTGCAGCCCAGCAGCAGACAAACGCAACTTTGCAACAGAGTCTGGAGGCTCAGCAACGAGCCCAGCAGCAATCTGAGGCCCGCTTCATAGACCTGTTGCAGAAGCAAGAGCAGAGACTACAACAACAGATGGAAGCAGTAATGCAGCAACGTCCGCAGACCAGTGAGGAAAGCCGTCCCACTAATACCGCGTCCTTTGGGGTGAGTCGTTTATTGACAAAAATGACTGGAGAGGATGATCCAGAGGTATTTTTGACCACATTTGAAAGGACCGCTGAAAGAGAAAAGTGGCCTGAGGAGCAGTGGGCTGGACTGGTGGCTCCTCTGTTAACTGGTGAATCGCAGAAAGCTTACTATGACCTAGAGCCTAACCAAGCAAAAGACTATGTGATGCTAAAAGCTGAAATATTGGCAAGGCTGGGTGTCACCCAGGCTGTCCGGGCTCAGCGTGTGCATAACTGGACTTTCCAGCTTGGAAAACCCCCCAGGTCTCAAATGTATGATCTCATTCACCTGAGCAGAAAGTGGCTACAGCCAGAGACTTTGTCCGCACCAAAGATTGTGGAACGTGTTGTAATGGATCGGTTTTTGAGAGCTCTTCCTACTGCCATCCAAAAGTGGGTAAGCCATGGAGACCCAGAGACGGCCGATGGTCTTGTGGATCGTGTGGAGAAATACTTGGCTACAGAGAACCTGACGGCCTCTTCCAGAGACACTCGGACTCTCCACCCTAAGACCAGACCATCCCCAGGGGCGGATAAGAGGATTCCAAGGGGTGAGGGTGGAGAGAGTGAGAGGGTGGGAGCTCTACCCCAAGTTTGGCGAGAACAGCCTGGGAAATCAGCGGCTCAAGAGGCGGCAAGAAGGATCGTTTGCTACCGCTGCTGGCAAGCGGGACATATTGCAGCCAATTGCCCGGTTGTGGAGGAACCCATGCAGTGTGACTTTCTGACGGGCAGACGTCAGTCGCTGTGTGCGACATTCGCATGCACTGCCATTCGAGGAACTGAGAAACATTTATGCAAAATGTGTGTTAATGGTAGAAATGTTGTGGTATTGCTGGATTCAGGTAGCCTTGTGACCCTGATAAAGGCTGAGTTAGTTAAAACAGAGGTCTCTGGGAATAGCAAGGTAGCTGTTATTTGTGTGCATGGGGACACCCGAGAGTATCCAGTGACTACAGTGTGTTTCGAGACCCCCAAAGGTACCCTCTCTCATCCAGTGGGCTTAGTATCTCAGTTACCGCATGACGCCATTGTGGGAAGGGATTTTCCGAAGTTCTGGGAACTGTGGGATGATCCTGAGCCCCTCACTGGTGCCCCTATGTACCAGGAATGTGATAGCCAGAACTCCCCTGAGAGTGGTGAGGACTCTCCGGAATTTCCCTTATCAGTATTGGCAGGGGAGACTCAAGAAACTGGAGAGGAGCCCACCTCCTCAGACGAAAACCTACCGTCTGTGGAGTTTTCTGATCTTGAGGTTCACAGGGAAAACTTTGCCACAGAACAGTTGAAAGACCCCGCCCTAATAAAGGCACGGGAAAACGTAGTGAAAATAGATGGCGAGTTAGTGAACCCAGATAATACCTGCACTTACCCATACTTCAGCGTAGAGAAGGACCTACTGTATCGGGTGGCAAAAAGGGCAGAAGAAACCGTTGAGCAGCTTGTGGTGCCCAAACCTTACAGGAAGTTGGTGTTGGAGTTGGCCCATGGGCACATTCTTGGAGGTCATCTGGGGACAGAGAAAACCCGAGAGAGGGTATTACAGAGATTCTATTGGCCGGGGGTGATGAAGGACATAGAAAATTATTGTTCCTCCTGCCCTGTGTGTCAGAGGTCGGCCCCGATGCCACATTTCCGTAGCCCGCTGGTCCCTCTACCCATCATTGAGGTCCCGTTTGAGAGGATCGCCATGGATTTGGTAGGTCCTATAATCAAGTCCGCTAGGGGGCACCAGTACATATTAGTTATAATGGACTATGCCACCCGTTATCCAGAAGCGATCCCTCTCCGAAATACCTCGGCCAAAACCATAGCCAAAGAGCTATCTCTTGTGTTTAGCCGGGTGGGTATTTGTAAAGAACTGCTTACGGACCAAGGTACACCCTTTATGTCCCGGGTTATGAAGGAGCTGTGTAAATTGTTCAAAGTGACGCAATTACGTACATCTGTGTATCACCCCCAAACCGATGGGCTGGTTGAAAGATTCAACAAAACCCTAAAACAAATGTTGAAGAAAGTGGTGGATAGAGATGGAAAGGATTGGGACTGTCTACTTCCTTATCTGATGTTTGCTATTAGGGAGGTGCCCCAATCCTCTACGGGATTCTCCCCCTTTGAGTTACTGTATGGGAGACACCCAAGAGGGCTGTTGGATATTGCCAAGGAAACTTGGGAAAGTGAGAGTTCTCCCCACAGGAGTGTGATTGAGCATGTCGCCCTGATGCAAGACCGAATTGCACAGGTAATGCCCATCGTGAAGGAACATTTGGCCCAAGCGCAGTTAGCACAGCAGAGAGTGTACAACCGTGGAGCCAAGACCCGTACCTTTTCCCCGGGGGATAGGATACTGGTACTTGTCCCTACGGTTGAAAGTAAATTCCTTGCCAAATGGCAAGGCCCCTATGAGATAATGGAAAAAGTGAGCGAAGTGAATTACAAGGTCAGACAACCAGGAAGGCGAAAGCCCGAACAGATCTATCACGTTAATCTGTTGAAAGCCTGGAGGGATAGAGAGTCCCTAGTCGCAGACACTTGGTCACCAGCTCAAACTGGTTGCGTGATTCCTGAGGTGGGAATAGCAGCCACCTTGTCACAACCCCAACAACAGGAGGTTAAGGAGTTTGTGCTTCGCAACAAGGAGGTATTCTCTGAGCTGCCGGGACAAACATCTGGGGTAGAGCATGACATCATTACCCCGCCCGGTGAAAGGGTGAAGTTAAAACCCTATCGGATCCCAGAGGCCCGACGGGAGGCAATACGGGAGGAAGTACAGAAAATGCTGAACTTAGGGGTGATAGAGGAGTCCCAAAGTGATTGGTCTAGTCCCATTGTGTTGGTGCCTAAACCGGATGGGAGCTGGCGATTTTGTAACGATTTTCGTCAGTTGAACAAAGTTACAAAATTTGACACCTACCCCATGCCACGTATAGATGAGTTGATCGACCGGCTGGGAACAGCCCGATACATGACGACTCTTGACCTCACAAAAGGGTATTGGCAAATCCCCCTGGCCAAGTCGGCCAAAGAGAAAACCGCATTTGTAACCCCAGACGGGGCGTTCCAATATAAAAGAATGCCGTTCGGGTTACAGAATGCGCCGGCCACATTCCAGCGGAAAATGGACCAGATGCTGA